>BPTQ01000005.1:346960993-346975926 GCA_019973895.1 Chrysanthemum seticuspe | reverse complement strand
CGTCGATTATAGGAAGAGTTAAGACTAATACTCCGTGTATAGAGCCTGAAACCTTGTCGCTTCGAAGATTTCGACCTAAGTAGGTTAACCTGACGCCAACATCCGTGGATACCGATATAACGTGGTCCATTGATAGTATATAAAATTTTCAATATATATGATATGCATCATTAAGAGTTCAAAGCCTAAAGAGAATTAGTACTAGACTATATTGTAAAAATAAATAAGAGTACAAAGGAAGGTACATCTCGAACGAATATGCTACCACCGCTGTCTCTTTACACTACACATATCAAAACCTCAACAACGTGATCTTCACTAATACCCTTTCGTAGGACCTCTTGAATATAGTAGAGATGGTTGTAACAGATGACTACTAGATAACGATCGGTTACATCCTCTATCAGCCTAAGGCGGTGGTAGGCAATATAGCCATAGGTGCCTACAACCGCAGTCCAATTGGATGAATCCAGCTTTAGAAGCTTCGCTGTTCCAAAGTCCGAGATATGTGCCTCATAATCAGAATTGAGAAGGATATTAGCTGCAGAAATGTCTCTATGAATTATAGGTGGTGTGCAATCATGGTGCATATAAGCCAAACCATTCGCTACAGCCCTAACAATTCTCACCCTTTTCAGCCAATCAATTTCCTTTGCTGTGATATCACTACTCAAGAGTGATTTTAGACTTCCCTTCTCAAGATATTCGTAAATACAAAATGAGTGACGAGCATGGAAGCAATATCCATAGAGTTTAACTATGTTTTTGTGCCTTATGTTTGTTAATGCTCGTACCTCATTT
The DNA here is from genome assembly GCA_019973895.1 of Chrysanthemum seticuspe. Classification (NCBI taxonomy): domain Eukaryota; kingdom Viridiplantae; phylum Streptophyta; class Magnoliopsida; order Asterales; family Asteraceae; genus Chrysanthemum; species Chrysanthemum seticuspe. Next base: position 346,975,125 of record BPTQ01000005.1, on the reverse strand, counting down.
AGGAAACCTATATGATCGTCACTCTCAGATAATGAATGAAGTTTCTTGACAGCTACTAAATTGTTGGGTTGTAACTCAGCTTTATACACAGTACCATATCCTCCAATCCCAATACAATATGCATCATCAAAATCATTTGTTGCCTTGATGATTTCATTATACATTGCCTGTCCATCAAAACTTGTTATTGAGAAAAATTTGCCACCTTCGCCTGATGGTTTCTGTGGATAAGTTTTCTTTCTACGTCGACAAGCAATGAGGCCACACACAAATAAACCAAGGAAAAGAGCCACAAAAAGTGGGACAATAGTTACAAGGATGAGCTTATGAAGAAAATGATTAGTTTGACTTTCACAAAGTTTCAAACCTGTAACATTTCCACACAGACCATCATTTCCTTGTAATGCTTCTCCAGACACATTTAGAAAGACAGCATAAGGGGGAACCGGGCCTGTGAGCTCATTGTAAGATAGGTCTATATCAATCATTCTTGGCAGGTTACTGAAACCATTAGGAATAGAACCAGATAGCTTATTGTGAGAAAGATTAATCATCACCAGACTTTCTAAACTTCCAATTTCCGATGGTATCTCTTTTGTGAGTGAATTCCAAGATAAATCAAGAACATTGAGTTGCCTTAATTTACCGATCTCCGATGGGATCTTTCCTCTGAGCTTGTTATTACTAAGATTTATGTGATAGATTTGTACCCAATCACCAACGTATCTTTGCAATGACCCGTTTAAACTATTTTTGGATAAGTCAAGAGAAAGGAGGCCATGCAGTGATCCGAGCTCTTGAGGTATAACACCTGAAAGGTTGTTATCGCTCAAGTTTAAATTTAACAAACTTTTCATTTTCCCAAACTCCTTTTGAATCGGACCAACCAGACGATTAGAAGAAAGATCAAGCACTTGAATTGAATTTCCAATATCCGGTGGTATGCTACCGCTGATGTTGTTATATCCCATCATTAATGTAGTCAATTTCTTGCATTTACCCCAATTATGAGATAGTTGCCCATGAAATTTATTATGACGGACATCTAAGAGATTTAAGCTTGGGTAGACACCAAAACTATTTGATATATCTCCACAAAATTGATTAAATTGAAATCTTGCTCTTAGTAAGTTGGGGCAATTCTGTAGCCCTCTTGGAATAGGACCAGAGAGTTGATTTTGACCCACAGCTAAATATTGAAGCTTTCCCCCTTGGCACAAATAGTCAGGCAACTGGCCAGACAACTGATTTATTTCCAGCTGTAGACTAACCAATTGTAGACCTCCGATTTCTTGAGGTATAGGACCAGATAACTTGTTCACGCTAAGACCCAGAATCTGAAGGCTTCTCAGGTTTTTAAACGATGAAGGAATTGAACCATTGAGTTGATTTTGGCCCAAAGCTAATACTGTGAGAGATTTCAAATTCCCTAATTCAATTGGAATGGGTCCAGAGAGTTGATTTCTGGACAGATGAAGCATATTCAAAGACATCAAGTCACCCAACGATGAAGGAATTGAACCATTGAGTTGATTTTCGCTCAAAGATAATTCAGTGAGAGAGTTCAAATTCCCTAATTCAATTGGAATGGGTCCAGAGAGTTGATTTCTGGACAGATGAAGCATATTCAAAGACATCAAGTCACCCAACGATGAAGGAATTGAACCATTGAGTTGATTTTCGCTCAAAGATAATTCAGTGAGAGAGTTCAAATTCCCTAATTCAATTGGAATGGGTCCAGAGAGTTGATTTATGGACAGATGAAGCATATTCAAAGACATCAAGTCACCCAACGATGAAGGAATTGAACCATTGAGTTGATTTTCGCTCAAATCAAATCTAGTGAGAGACTTTAAATTCCCTAATTCAACTGGAATAGGCCCAGAGAGTTGATTTTGCCACAAACGAAGGATATTCAAAGACTTCAAATCACCCAACGATGAAGGAATTGAGCCATTGAGTTGATTTTCATTCAAAGCTAATTTAGTGAGAGACTTCATATTCCCTAATTCAATTGGAATGGGCCCAGAGAGTTGATTTTCAAGATAAGGAAGTAGCAACCCACTGAACTACAGAAACTTATAGGAAATAGATCTGTGTTTAGTTGAGAGACCCGAGTAAGGTTAACTTAATCCCTTATACTTCAGAGATTGACTAAATCAAAACTCGTGATTAGTTGAGAGACCCGGGTAAGGTTAACTTAATCCCTTATACTTCAGAGAGTGATTTAATTGAAACTTGCTTTTAGTTGAGAGACCCGGGTAAGGTTAACTTAATCCCTTATACTTCAGAGAGTGATTTAATCGAAACTTACTTTTAGTTGAGTTACCGAGTTAAGGAAGTAGCAACCCACTAAACTTCAGAAACTTATAGGAAGCAAACACCGTTTTAGTTGAGAGACCCGGATAAGGTCAACTTAATCCCTTAAATTTCAGAGAGTGATCTAAACTAAACTCGCTTTTAGTTGAGTTACCAAGTTAAGGAAGTAGCAACCCACTGAACTACAGAAACTTATACGAAGTAGACTCGTGTTTAGTTGAGAGACCTGGGTAAGGTTAACTTAATCCCTTAAACTTTAGAGAGTGACTTAATAGAAACTCGCTTTTAGTTGAGTTACCAAGTTAAGGAAGTAGCAAATTTTTGGACTCTTTGGAAGTCTAAGACGTAGAAGCACACTTGTTCAATAGGCCAGTATATGGAAGCACGCTCAAATCTAATCTAGTGAGAGACTTTAAATTCCCTAATTCAACTGGAATAGGCCCAGAGAGTTGATTTTGCCACAAACGAAGGATATTCAAAGACTTCAAATCACCCAACGATGAAGGAATTGAGCCATTGAGTTGATTTTCATTCAAAGCTAATTTAGTGAGAGACTTCATATTCCCTAATTCAATTGGAATGGGCCCAGAGAGTTGATTTTCGTTCAAAGTTAATTTAGTGAGAGACTTCATATTCCCTAATTCAATTGGAATGGGCCCAGAGAGTTGATTAGTGCTCAAAACTAAATCAGTTAGAGACTTCATATTCCCTAATTCAATTGGAATGAGCCCAGAGAGTTGATTTGTGTATAGATAAAGGATATTCAAAGACATCAAGTCACCCAACGATGAAGGAATAGAACCAGTTAAGTTGTTCTCGAAAAGTTGCAAAACGGTTAACTGGCTTAGTTTAGCAATGGTAGGCGGAATTTCACCAGAAAATTGATTGGTTGAAAAATCAAGATAGACAAGTTTGGAAAGGAGTCCGATTTCTGGTGGGATGGGACCAAAGAAGCTGTTTACGCTAAGATTAAAATGGGTAAGATTTTGTAGAATAGAGAACGGGAACTGGTGAAGCGTACCTATTAACTCAGACGTCGAGAGGTTCAACAAGTTAATGTTCCCATCAGTGTTGCAAGAAATTCCATACCAAGGGCACGAAGCGGGTGCACTAGTATTCGTTGGAAAGGGTGTCCAAGAAGATAAAATTTGGGAGTTGTTTGGGATTTTAAGGCTTGCTTTCCATTTTAGAAGAGCATTTGCTTCCTCCAAAGAAGCAGAAGTAAAGTTTGGTACAAAAGAGAGAGCAATGAGTAGTAGAGCTAGAGATAAAAGTAAGAGGTTTGAAGAAGCCATTGCTTGCTTTTGCATGTTTTTTTTTCTATAAAGTGAAGGTTCGTATGTCTCTATTTATACTTGAGTTACCCTTTTCTCATAAATTATTTTCCAATTCTCAGAAATTAAATTTTAGGTGGTGTCATATTATTCCACGAAGATTGTTTTACTTGAGAAATGAATGTCCCTTTTGGAGAATACTTTAACTATGTAGTACAACTTTAATCGCTTTGCAAATTACAAGTATTCTATTTTTGTTTTCAAATCAGTTCCAATATAAGCTTTGATCAAAATGATAAAGAATGTGTGATCAGCTGTGAAACTATGTGCTTTGTACAGATCATGGTGTGAAAGTAGAAAAAAGGCCTAAAACGAGCTCGTCAATTTTGATGTTAAAATTCTTATAGAAGTATAATGAGTACATAATCAGATAATTCTTTATGTGTTATAATTTATATTTTTAGTTCTGTTTGATGCAAATCTGTTTGAGAAATTAGTGTCCCTTACATAAAGTCTTCAACATTTGCTTATATATCAATTGTTAAGATATACAAGATCAATTAATATGAATTTGTCACTGCATTGACCATAAATAAAGTTGTATAGCACTTCTGGTGTAGAGCTATTTTTTCATTTTCCCACACAACTTACCGGGGCATGCATCAAGTTATTCAAGCGGTCAATGCCAATAAAGAATGTACACCTGAAGTCAGGTGGATAAAATAGTGGCGGCGAAAATTTACGATTGACTCATTTCTTCAATGAGTTACAAGCCGCGAACATTAATATGGGAAATGATAGGCATTCCTAAAACCATGCCTAATGATATGTCTCAAACTATGTGGCAAGAGTTTATTGGTTTGTAAAAAAGTTGGTCTGGCTACTACAACCAATAAACTCTTGACACACATTTTTAGGCATATCATTAGGCATGTTTTTAGGCATGCCTATCATTTCTCAGTTAATATTACCGTGCCTCCACAGCTCGATCCCTTTGAGATTCTAGATGATGAAGAGGATGGAGAAGATGTAAGTGAGTAGGGATGTATTGTGAGCTTTGAACTATTTTCTTTGTTGAACTTATACGTATTTTTATTGTGACGACTACCAATGTTTTATTAGAAATTTGAACTTTCAAATGGGATTAGTACGTTTTTGAAAAAAAAAATAATAAAAATAAAAAATAAAAAAAATAAAAAAAAGAAAAAAATACCTGGTATTTGGTCGCGGAAAATCAGGGGAAAATGTGGGCAACAGCCTTACAGATACGGAAACGATTCACGTCACTTTTAGCGATGATATATGTCGTCACTAAAAGTTTTTAATTATCATTTCTTTTTTATTTAGACTTGTGTAGTTGTGTTGTTGCTAAAAGTGTTTATTAGTTATTTAGTTTGATCATGTATTAATTTTAATTTATCAAATAAGTTTATTAATTATTTAATAAATACTTTAGCGACGACTTGTTATTACTATAACCCATTATCCTTACAGTGTACTAATACATGTTATTATATATAAATTATACATATTTGCAGTTGAGTTTGAATAACTTTATAATTTTATCGGTCATGAGTTATTTAAGGGGGTCTCGGCCATCCAACTTGTTTGGTTTAGTGTGTGGTGATCCGCAAACACATATACTTTAGTCTTTAGATTTGCGCATATTTACTTAGATTTAAACATAACATGATAAGGAGAATAAGCACAACGTAACACATATACAAAGCATAAAATGGTATGTACAAATCAAAACTAAGTTTGTGAAAATCGCGTTTGTTATTTCAAACTTGAGACCATTAATCCATAATAGTAACTATAAGAAGGGCATTTCGAATTGTCAATCCAAAATTAACATTAATATAGGAAAAACAGCTCATTTATCTATTATTATGAAAAGTCAAGGTAAACAATAATAGACATCCATCGTTGTTATGCAAAGACCAGAAAGATAGAACGTATACAAAAAGTGATAGACTAATATGAAGTGCATTTTACTTCCGTAGTCATTGTCCTTACTCATTAATCTTATCTAGAGTATTATGTGGTCGTAATATGCATATATATAAGGTCCTTTCATCCATCGTTGTTATGCATAGAATGTTTACAAAAAGTGATAGACTAATATGAAGTGCATTTTACTTCAGTATTCAATGTCCTTACTCCTTACTCTTATCTAGAGTAATATGCATTGTGACAACCCGTACTTTCAGGTCATTTCTCGAAACGATTTATGCCTCATTATTTCAACATTTATCGTAAACTTGATTTACTTGTTCCAAATTCGCGTAACCTTTATGGTTTAGCGGCGAATTCATGATCATAACATCACGTACATTTCATATGGACTAAGATTAGTCTACATTTCATTGACATCATTTGCATCTCATTAGTTCATTCACGACATTTCATTTCACATTTAACGCGTAATTTTTATATTAAATAAACGTTATCGCGTGAGTTATTATTTTGAATATTTAATCCATTACTTTCAAAAATGATCCCGACATATTTTTATACTTACATTTAGTTTATAAAAACTATATTTTTAGTTTTTCTAGTGTTTCAAATTTATTTGGTACATAAATCGTTAAAGTTAAATTATTACGACGTTTTTCTTAAAAACTATACGATAATTATTTTATCACTCAAATTTCACAAGGAATGTATTTTTACAATTTTTATTATCTCATTACATTCTATTTTGATCTATTAAAAACTTACTTGTATCAAAAATCTACCATTTACCTTTTACTTTTACATTTTTATCAATATTTACACAAATATTTACACAATCCATATGAAAAAGAAAAAAAAAATAGATATATTTACCAAATCCCTCCCCCCTTGGCCGACCAAGGGGGAGGGTGTTAATTAATGTGGCATGGTGATTGATTGTTAAAACTTTTACTCAACATAAAAAGTCTTACTTGATTTTCTACCTCATTCATTCTCAAAATAATTCACAAGTGTTAGTAGCAAGTTCTCTCTTTGTTTTCTCTCTTCTCAAAAACCGGCCACCTTCAAGAGTTCACAAGGGATCAAAAATTTTTCCAAGCTCAAGATAATCACAATCTAGTTTATACTCTTTATTAGGTTTTGAAATAAAAACCAAGAGTATTTAGGTTTAACCTTGTCACTTACACCTCATCATATTCACTTGTAAGCATGTTTCTTTCATTTTCATGTTTCCTTATCATCTCATATGTATCTTTTCATTTTTGGAGCAACATGCAACACATATGTGATTTATACCATTTTTTCATGATTTTAGAGTATATATATATACATTTGGTCATCCTATAAATATCCCCTTGGTATTCATTGGTCTTGATGGTGATTAGGAACCCATGACACCCTAAGAAGGTGTATGGTAGGATTAGATTAGTTTTGGAGTTGATTTGAAGGGATTAGAATAGGTTTTGTCCGAGAAAAACTATTTTCTATACGTATAAAATGTATACTGTCCTTGTTTCGATTTTCTGGAAAAACCGACAGTTGGTACGAAACTTTGGCCTTGATATTTAGAAAATATACTTTAAAACGAATCCGTGGCCTTTTGAACGGATAAAAACGGAGTTATAACGAAGAAGTTATGGGTTTTTAAAGTTCGACGACGAAATGGACATTTTCAGAAAATTTCAGCATGCAGTTTTTACTTTGTTCGAGTCAAAAACGAGTCCTAAGCTTCACAAATTATTTCGACTTATCAAAAATATATTAGTTTACTTCGATACGAAGCTAAGGACGTATTATACGTAGAAAACGGATTTGAAACGACAAAGATATGCACGTTTTCAAAAAGTTGCCGTAACTATTATTTTCTGAAAAACTATATTATTTTTACGTTACAAGTGTTACGGTAGCTGTAACGACCATGTTTGAGGCTGTTTTTAGCCATGATGTGAAACTTTTTGTAACGAAATGTTTTCTAGTAAAATCGATATCACCGGCCATATTTTTCAAAACGACAAGCCGTTTGTATGGCGGAGTTGTAGTAAATTAATTACGGTTGCTCAAACTTGGCCGAAACTCACTTTTTGCACTACAATTAGCCAAAATCACTATCTTTAACCCTTATTATCTTTATGTTCGAGACCTTTTGGACGAAAACTCCTGAACTGAAACTTTTAGATTTCGATACAAACTTTCCAAAACCGTCGAGTTCGTTCTCTAACGATCGACGTACACCATTTTACGACTAGTTTTTCGGGGCCATTTTTGTTAATTTCATGAAAAATTCCGACGACATTGTTTTGCGACGAAAAGTGATAATTTCACCATAAATCATTATAAAACCATTGTAGGATGACATTTTGACGTAAAAACTTGTAAAGTAATTTTTGAAGAGTCAAGACGTCAAAAGAGTATTTTTCGACGACAAGTATTATTTTCAAAACCCGCAAATGGTATAAATAACATACGAAATGCATGCATAACATTACATTGCAACTCATGACATATCATATCATTCGTAATAGGTCCCGGATAACGCATTACATTATACCTCAGTATACTCACTTTCGTCATCATTCCAGTTATCCAAGTGAGTTTTCATAGCCCCGTCGCATGCTTTTAATTATTTTCAAACCTACGGGGGAGAATACATTGCACAACATTTTTATTACGATACCAAGTACATTAAATTCATTACATTGCTTAAGTTACCACATTTGCCAATTGAAAGTCCCCATTACCTGAACATGAACCGTTAATCTTTGAAGCGAGGATGAGTGGATAGATCTATCGAGGGTGACGCCTCCATCCGAGTTGGTGAATCCCAACTTGTCATACGGATGCATTTCATTTGATAACATTACGGAGTTGTCTGGCAAACACTCTGCAGGGGCATACATTATGAACAGTCTAGTTTCGGGGTCATGGGCTTATAGCAATTGTAACATTATTTTTACGTGACTTGATTGTCATGCCTGGTCTATACTTGTGTAGTCGTATAAAACATTTACATAAACCTATGATTTCTCACCAACATTATTGTTGACCGTTTTAGCAATGTATTTTCAGGTAACTGAGGCATTATCATCATGACATGGTTTAGGGACCTACATTTTGAGTCGCGGCGTCGACTTACATTATTGTACATTATGGTACTTTATTTCAAAAACATCGTTTGGACTTGTAACATAATTGTATTTCCGCAAACTTTGTAAACCTTTTGGGACCGATGTTGTACTCTGAATGTTTTTATGAAATATCCAACGATGTGTTTTTAAACGACACTTTAAGTCGTTCAATATAACTGTGATTGTGGTGCTATGACAGTCAATCCCCCAGGAATTCCATTCCGCTGCAAAACAGGTAAATTGGGGGTGTGACATGCATATATATATGTATGGTCCTTTAAGTCAATGATGTGTAGGGTCGTATGTGGCTATAAGTATGTTTGGCGAAATGAATTGGAGGAGGAGCTAAGGCCGGAGTTGTAACTATAGGTTATATCATAAGTTGAAAGTTGAAGTTTGTATTTTTGTAAAGCTGTTTGGCGAATTAGTTGGTGTCGAAGCTTAATATTATAAAATCATATCAACATACGTCAAATTAAATTCACATATATTTCAATCTTTTACTTGTTAATCTGTTATATTTTGATATTTAAGTAATTTTGACTTACTATAAGTCCTACACAATTTTTAAAAGCTCGTTTCAATTGCTTTGGCTTATCGAGCCTTATAACTTGTTGAGACTTGCAACTTAAATAAAAAGATTTTCATTTAGAAACTCACCCGCACTCTTGAGTGCATCTAATATGCGCATACTATCACTGTCTAATTGTGCACCTGAGCAACAAATAAACTTGATAATTATACATACATCATACAAAGATTCACAAAATATATGGCCATAATTAATAAAAAGTTAACCATGAATGCTAGATGTGATTTTTCGAAGATCTATAGTAGGTTCAACACAATTCTCTAGATGATACTATAACAAAAATATTTCCCAAGACATCAACAAAAGTGTTTTTGTATAATTATATATAGAGTTAACTACATTTTTGGTCCTTGTGGTTGTACCTGGATTCCACTTTTGGTCCATTTGTTCAAAAAGTTGCGATTTTAGTCCAAAATGCATAATTTGGTTCCACTTTTGGTCCATTTTTCTAACGAAGTTAGTTCAGTTAGTTAAGTCGTTTGCAACGTTAGTCCTTTATGACGGCCGTTTGCAACGTTAGTCCTTTATACCAAAGATCTTTTGCAACATTTGCAACGTTAGTCCTTTCAGTTAGTTAGTCCTTTAAAAAAAATTCTAAAAAAAAAAATCGGAAAAAAAAATTCAGAAAAAAAAATTTCTAAAATAAAATTCGAAAAAAATTTCGAAATATATTCTAAAATGAAAACTTCTTTTTTTCCGAAAAAATATCTAAAAAGAAAGTTTTTTAAAAAATAACTTTTTTTTCCGAAAAAAATTTCGAAATATATTTTAAAAAAAAACCTTTTTTTTCCCGAAAAAAATTCTAAAAGTATATTCTAAAAAAAAACTTTTTTTTTTTTCGAAAAAAATTTCGAAATATATTCTAAAAAAAACTTTTTTTAAAAATGTATATACATTGAAAAAAACGTTTTTTTTTAATGTATATACATTGAAAAAAATTTCGAAATATATATTCTAGAAAAAATGTATATACATTTAAAAAAACGTTTTTCAATGTATATACATTTTTAAAAAAAGTTTTTTTTTAGAATATATTTCGAAATTTTTTTCAATGTATATACATTTCTAAAAAAAAAGTTTTTTCAATGTATATACATTTAAAAAAAATTAGTAAAAAAAAAAAGTTTTTTTTAGAATATATTTCGAAATTTTTTTCGGAAAAAAAAATTATTTTTTTAAAAAAGTTTCTTTTTAGAATTTTTTTCGGAAAAAAAAATTTCTTTTTAGAATATAGAGTTAACTACATTTTTGGTTCTTGTGGTTGTACATAAAAGAACTGGCAAATGTCACAAAAACCATTACAACATAAAATTTGTCAATAAATCCACTCAATATTTTTCATCCGAAAACCCTTTTGACCGGTTGGACTCTTACGTGTTGTTGGTCACTAATTATAAGGTTGTGAATTTAGCTATGAACCAAACATACAAGAAAAAATGATGAATTAAAGGTTCAAAATCATGATTTTTCATGTGTCTATGCAATTTATTACATATATCAGATCAATCTTCTTTTATTTATGCAATCAAAGTTAACATGAAACCATTTGCGTGTCATGAGTAACTTATTATACCGCAAGAAACAAAAACAGAAAGTTAGCAAGGGAGTAGTAAGTTTGACCAATGATGGTCAAAAGTCATCTTTAAACCCTTTTGCAATATTTTAAAAACTAGTATTTAATCGACCCGGCTAAGTCGCCTTTAAAAACCGGTTTTTAATCGACCCGGCTAAGTCGCCGGTTGAACGGTTATGTGGAACCAATTTTATGCAAAATCATGGTAGCTTTTGAACATCGAAATTCAATTCCTAATACTGAAAAAAGCTTTTAAACCTAACCAAACAACCCTTAATCAGCTCCAAAAACACTTAAACATGTCCCAAACTTAAAAAAAGACAAAAGGTATGACCCAGCTGGATTTAGTAAAATGGGTCGACCCACGTCAACAAAAGAACAGCCGGTTCATAAACAAACAAACAACAATCATATCCGGCCCTGTTCCCGGTTCAACCCGGGTTAAAAACCATGTCCCTCTTAAACAAAGACAAAACAAATTGAAGTCGATGGTTTGGATAGTGTTTGTTTAAGCAAAATCATGTGCCCCTGCGATTTAGTACATGTATCAGATCAATCTTCTTGTATTTATGCAATCAATGTTATTATATTTACAAACACGGAACAATTTGTTCCTATGAAGTAATTTTAATTCTTTGTGTCATATGTTATCATTTGAGTAGTGGTTTATTTTCTTGGTTAGAAAACAGGAAGTATCTTGTTATGTAAGCTCTATGCCTATGTAACGGGCTGAGATATGGGATTTCACTCATATCCATTGTACTTAAACATTTATTTGGTTAATATATTTACCAGGGTGCAGGATTACTCCCCTTTACCCAAAAAAAAAAAAAAACACGGAACAATTTGTGTGTTATGGGTTACAAATAAAGAAATAATTAAATGGTTATACGGCAAAAAAAAAGTCATCATGTTAACAAGTGAGAATAAGTTTGACCAATGATGGTCAAAAGTCATCATCTTTAAACCTTTTTGCATTGTTTTAAAAACCGGTTTTTTGAGCGACCAGGCGAGTCACCGGTTGAACCACTGTGTGGAACCGGCTTTATCCCAGCTTTTAAACCTATCTAAACAGCACTTAATCAGCCCCAAGCACCCCTAAAAAGTCCCAAACAGCTCTTTCAGATATGTTTCGTAAAGTAGCTGAGCAGCTGGAGATTATGAGTGTAAAAAGACATTGAAGGACAAAAGATAAAAATATACAAAGTTAAAGCTAAGGGTACTAATGTAATTAGCCAAACCAAAAGCTCGGCTTATTTTAGAAGCTCCTCCTAGGAAGCTTTTTTAATAGCTTTTGGATTTTAAAAGCTTCTATAAGCTTGTGTGCCAAATAAAGATTCTACTAAAAGCTATCCCCATAAGCTCTTACTAGTTGCGCGCCAAACATACCCTATGTTTCATCCATGAGCTCATATAAGTTTATGAGTATATCATATGTAACAAGCTAGCTAGGTACAAACAATCCCTGCCATGGCCACATAAAACTCCTAGAAATGAAGGACTTTACCCGGTTTAAGTCTAATTCACCTTGAAACTTGTTTGGTTTAGTGTGAGGTAATCTGCACACCCATATACTCGAGATTTGTGCATAGTTACTTTTTATTTACGCATAACAAGATACAAAGGAGAATAAGCACAACGTAACACATATACAAAGCATAAAATTTTATGTACAAATCAAAACTAAGTTTGTGCAAATCACGTTTGTTGTTTTAAACTAGAGACCATTAATCCATAATAGTAACTATAAGAAGGGCATTTCAAATATAAATCGAAAGTTTAACATTTATAGGAAAATAGCCTCTAATTATTTATTACTATGAAAAATCCAAGTCAACAACAACTAACATCCATCGTTGTCATGCAAAGACTAGAAAGATAGAACATATACAAAAGGTGATGCATTTTACTCTAGGAGTCAATGTCCTTAGAAAACGACACTTAACTAGAGTATTAATGTATTATGTGGCTGTAATATGCATATATATGGTCCTTTTAGTCAATGATGGGTCGTATGTGGCTATGAGTGTGTTAATATCCGGTTGGGTTGTCAGGATATTTCAAGTTGCCATAGTTGAAGCATCATATCTTTAGTTTCTTTAACGTTTGTGCAAGTATTCATCATTATAATAATATTTATACTTGAGATCCAAGAGTTATGCAACAAATATGAAAGTGGAACAAAGCAAGCAACAGTAATACGTAAAGTCCGTTTATACATCCAGAAAATGAGAAAAACACAAAATTTCTACGTTGATAATTGAATAGGCATTCTTCCTTGATTCATATAGTAAACTTAATGAGAGGTAGATGCATTAAGTATTAACTATATCAATATTATATATTTAGACTAAAAAAACAATATAAGCTATATTATTGGTCTTTATGGGTGCTAAAATAATTAGTAAAAAAACGCATCGAAAAGTTTTTCGGGTTATTGGGTTCGGGTCAATTAAACCCGACCTTGTAAGCCTTATTCGGTTTGGGTCAAGTCAACTCAAACCTACTAACAATACTCCTACTAATATTAGCCAATGCTGGAAAGTGCAAATGTAGGAACTGAGAAAAGAGTAAAATTAGATCAGCCACTACTCGAACGTGAAAATATGGGAACTGAGTTATGAGTAAAATTCCTGAAGACATAATACCACTTTTGCTTATAAATTTAAAGTATACGCAGGTACCCGTGCATAGTGACGAAATTTTATATCAGCACGTAATTGTAGTTACGATATTATGGCTAAATGTTTTATGTAACGGTTACACATACAATGTAAAATAACTGTAACCCAGCTCCAATATATCAAATAGAGATTGAAATATGGATTGGGACTCAGATTGAAATTTTCATAGTCTATAAAATATGAAAAATAAAAAATAAAAAATAAATTAATAAGCGATTGGTAAAACTTGAAAATGTTATAATCAAAATAAAACAATTAGGGGCGAGCATTTTGACCCGAATCACGACACCGAACTGGAGCCGTACTGAACTAGTACTGGATCCCGGTACACGGCACGGTACCATTACCATGTTATTAGCAAAAAAAACCCGGGATACCCAAAACGGTACCGGTACCAAATTGGATAATACTGAGATTGGTGTCAAAATATAAAATGTCAATATTTTTCAAGTAAATACTTATCCAAACACCCTTGTGCTTGTTGCATGCAAATTAGAGCGTCTAAAGTACACGACCATATATAATCAAATAACATGCTTTACATAAAAATTTTGTTCGCATAATCACGTATAACTTATAAATGAGGTTTTTTTCTCCAGTTTTCTT
>BPTQ01000005.1:346942218-346960893 GCA_019973895.1 Chrysanthemum seticuspe | reverse complement strand
AGTTTTAAAATGTACCTTTTTGAGGGGTCATTTAAGCCCTTATTTGATCACTTTCGTATCCGTTATTACTTAATATCGTTCCTTTTCACTTTTTAGGTCTCTTGAAGAAAAATTGCTGGAATGGCACTTATTTGGACGAAAAGGCGCGGATATACGAAGAAAATGGCCAAAGTCAAGAATCGAGACACTCAAGCTGCTGAAACACAAGGGGACGGTGTCAGGTGTTATCTGCGACGCCGTCGGAGCACATGTTGTGACGATACAGTAGCAAAATTGCTTATTTTCAAGTGACGGTGTCAGACTTTAAAAGAGTAGGTCGTCGCAACTCAGACGGCCTAGATTTGATCCAGACGGCGTCAGAGGCTGAAGAGGACGGCGTCACAAGCATAAGGTGACGCCGTCGCAAGACTAACGTGGCCAAGACAAAACCCTAATGACGGCGACGCGACGACGTCACAAATCATAAGGTGACGCCGTCGCGAATGTAATCTTATATATAGAATCCGAATTTTTCAGTTTTCAATGTGTAGTCTTTTGGAGTAAAAACCTAAACCGAACCAAGGCTGTCTTGTACAATATTTTAGGGTTCTAAACCCTATCTTACACCAAGATAAGTGCTTTACTTCATTAATTCAATTATGTCTTCAATTATTTGTGTGTATGCTTGCATGTTCTCCATGTCCGGCTAATTTACTTGTGTGTTTGCTTAGAGAATATGAAACTTAACTATTGAATATTGATTGGTTGTCTATTATCTTAATTGTTAATGATCTAGTAATGCGATAGGTCATTCGTTGTGTAGTTAATGCTTGATTAATCTTTGTGAACCTTAGACTATAACACCTAGAGTAGTTGTAGGCTAAACCATCCAAAGAGTACCTTAGAGTTAGAGTTTATAAATCCTAGAGATTTTGTAGACGAGACCCTTTGGTAGTTTCAAAGAGTTAGGGATAAACGCATACCCTACGACCTTAGACATACAACGCGATTAAGAATAAGGACGTGACAATTCAACCATCAATAGGAGATAATTAAGGAGTAATAAAACCTAAGTAAACACATCTTTAAATCATCATACGAGCACACAATAATTAGACATAGACTACCCTCACCTTAGTTAATTAGATAATTAGATAGTAGAGTAATCGGTAGAAATACCAACCCCCCAAATCCAAACCCCGAGATTCGTACTTTTCCATTTCCTAAAAAAAAAACATAAAAAAGATAAAAAATAATCTTCCTCAACCCCAACCTTAGCGTAGTAACTCCTCACTAGCATTTCTATTCCCCTAGATAACGATATCAATTCCCGTGGCTTACCCTAATACTACACTACAACGATTAGGTTCACTGCCTAGGGTGTTGAAAAACTTGCTCGATGAAAAGGAAGTTCCTTTGACCCCGAACGACGCGTGTAGCGTTATCAACAATCTAGAGGATTTTCCTCCAAGACCATCTCATCCTCCACCACCGACAACATTCTCCTCATTAGGAGGAATAATGGTACAAAGTAAAGGTGTTGAGTCAACACTAGCTCCGGCTTCCTTTTTGCCGTCACCATCAAATAATCCCATCTGGATTATGAGAAATCATCAAAGTCAACCACCCGACCACATGGAAGTTGACACTTCTCTACCACCACCATCATTTTTGGTCGAGCCATCTTCAAATGCGCCTCCACCAATCCCTCCGTAGTTTGAGGCTACCCAACCCGCTTCACTTGATCCTTCGCATCAAGCAATTTCCTATCTTCCACCACCACTACCTAGCCATGACAAAGATTGTTATCATTGTCAACATGTTGAAAGTTTGATAAATGAAGTACGAGAAGATCAACGTTTCATGTTCTATCACCTCCTCGAATGTTTCGACGAGATTAAACCTAAACAAACTTGAGCTAGAGGACTTTAGTGGTGTCCTAGTATCAAGGGTTACTTAGTTAAGTCTAGTAATTCCAAGTCATGTATCGTTTATTTTCTTAGTTTTTAGAGTCATGTATATCATACCTCTAGTTTTATTAAATGAAATTACATGATACTTGCTATATTTCTGAGTATATGATTATGTTGTATAATACATATCTCAATTTGGTGCTAACATTATTTGTTATATCACCATTGCTGAATTTAGTCATCAGCCAAACGGATCCCTGATATTTGCCTAGACGGATCCCCAAAGGAGGGAACCGTGGGATCCGTGCAACAGAAAACTATTTTTCTACTAAGTTGAGTCATATTTGCAGGAAATTATGCATTATACTTGTTTTCTAACCTTTATTTTGTAGTTATTCAATTTACACATGAAGACTTTGACACCCTAAAGCTAGGGGGAGCTTTGTGTCAAAGCAATACATTGCAAAATCACTTGCAATATTAGGATTACATTTCATGACATCCCTTTGCAAAGTTGCAATCATCAAGGGGGAGCATATTCGTCACATAGACGAAATCTTTTGCAAACTTAGTTGCAAATGAACTAGCTTAGTATTATTTTTCTTGACGCCCTCACATAGGGATGGACTCGTCAAGGGGGAGTTAAGACGAGATCTTTTTCCGTTACTTGCTCTCTATATTATTTTTCTTTTCTTTTTCTCACATGTTTTTCTTAAAACAATGTGTTAGTTTATTTTCGAAGCTCTTTTTGTTTCGATAAAAAGGGGGAGAAGAAAGTAAAAACTACAAATTCAAACTTTTACGAATTTTAGATTTTCCTTAAAATAATTTTATGTTTTGTCATCAACAAAAAGGGGGAGATTGTTAATACAAATAAGCCGTAAAAACGTTTATTTATATTTTACGATCTTCTAATGTTTTGTCGATAACAAACGTAAAATCATTTTAACAAAACAAATAAAATACGTAAATGGTTTGAGCCAATAGTTTTCTAACACACTTACGTTTTCACATAAAACATTAAAACAAGTATAAGTGATTTTATGATTTAATTATACATATGTACAACAACTAGTGTTTACATATTGGGCAAATATATTCATAACTAGCATGTATTATAAATGGGTAAAAACTACAACCCATGGAGCATATCCATAACCCATGGTATTGACCCATACCCATTTGACTAGATGCGTTTCATCTATTAGATACATTGTATCTAAATGAAAGACCCACGGATCAACCCATAACCCATGACCCATGACCCATGACCCATAACCAAAATACCCATGGGCAAAGAGGAGCGTCCCACGGATCCGTAGGTTTACACTAGACGGATCCCTTAAGGGAGGGATCCGTGGAACAGTAGACATTTTCTCCCTATAAATAGTGAGCAATTTCTTCATTGTTTCTCACCCCTTTCTCACATACTTTCTCCCTGAGTTAAAAACTCTCTAATCCCAGATCCAAGTGATCTATGTATTTAGTTTTGTTTTTGTGTGTGATCTTCTAGGTTCCTCTTAAAGGCGAGATCACCACCTTTGAAGTCAAGCAAGCTCAAGTCTATGAGTTGCCATGCTTCCTCATCATCAAGACTACTGAAGTCCTCTTGTTGATGGTTCTTTTCTTTCTACTAAGAAATGTAGTGTTGATGACATTAGTAAAAGATGTCTCAAGTGTCAAGACGAAGACATTAGTGAAGGGTGTCGATCGTCCGTATTGTAGGCATTAGTGAAGGGTGCCTAGAAGTCAAGTCACAAGACATTAGTGAAGGGTGTCTTGAAGATCTAGTTAAAGGCATTAGTGAAAGGTGCCTAAAATGTACATTCGATATGGTGTGATTCGATGTACAAGATAGATTAGTATTAGGTCAAAGGATATTGTTATCCTTGTTGATATTATAAGGAGTAGATCTCCTTTGGGGTTAGGTGATTGGTGTAGTGTTGGGTAGTAGTTCCTCTATTGTAATGGAACTCGGTATCTAGCCTAGTACCGGATAAAGTGTAGGCGATGTTGTGATAGGATTGGTTCTCCTTGGTGAAAAGGACCCGGTATCTAGCCTTGTACCGGATAAAGTGTAGGCGACGTTGTGAAGGTTTCTCCACCATAAGGAGTCGGTGTTGTGTAGTGATTACGAACTCTCGAGTAGGTGACTCGGGGAGTGGAGTAGGGCAAGGAAGGTGTCCTTGTAGCCGAACCAATATAAATACTCGCGTTGTGGTTTTGTGCTTCTTACTCTTTATCTTTTAATTACTTATTTATATTCCTACTAGCCTATAAACCCGTGATAAATCACGGGTGGCTTATAAATTTTTTGCAATTAACCGTTTAAACATATAAAGTAACAATAACAAATGTTAATTCTCAAAACAAAAGTGAAAATTTGTATAACTGTTTGAAGGGTATAGGGATTTTAAGAATAGATCAATCAACACTGAAAAATAGACCCTTAGATACTAAAAAATCATTAACACGAAACAAAAGTTTGCATTACACGGTACAAAATAAAAAAATAGTTTCCTAATTGTCCGGATCAAATTTTCTATAGCACTTCATGATATACAATGTTTAAATTCATGGCAAAACCTCTAAAACCTTTTTGAATTTTTACCTTGGACACAACAACGTACATCTGACCATGGCAAAACCTCTAAAACCTTTTTGAATTTTTATCTTGGACACAACAACGTACATTTGTAACTCCACTCAGTCCCCATGATTGCAGCCTTCACAAAAGGATCAACATCCTGCAAAAAATAACGTGTTAAATAATCATATAGTTAAATCAATGAATAGAATCATATATTATCAACTAACATATTGTCATTCATATTTTAAAGAATTCAAGAAGGTTCATTAGTTTCTCCGCTAATTGTTTCATGTGAAATTCAGAGGCTACTCTAACAGCTTTAACATGACCATGCCACGACTCGGCTTGCCGCTCAACTTTACCTATAACTGCAGCGAAAGTAAACATGTTAAGTTTGTACCAAAGTTGCTTACTTCCAATTTCCACATATTTTGACCCATTGCCCGACACACCCATGATGCAAACACATTAGAAGTAACTTAATCGAAATTGAGAAGGGAAAGATACTACCCTTAGATGAAGGCTTTCTTGACTTTAAGCGGTTAATTGTAGCCCATAGTTGAGGAACGATCTGATCTGTCCATCCTAGCCTGCTGTCACTATCACCATACCCATGTGTGACGATTATATAAGCTTTGGCAATAATACTTTAAGAATCTGTATCTAAATTTACATAATAGAGATGATATGTCAGCAATGGGACTTGAAGAGGGAAGCTTTTCTTCAAGCCATGTTGCAAAAAGCTTGTGAATGCAAAATAATTTATAATCATATCAAAAAGCTTATCTAAATACGGGAAATCATAACCGATCATATACTTGGTGCCATTAGCACATGCAAATAATTTATAATCATATCAACATTGTGAATGCAAAAAATGATTATTGATCATGTAAAACTGGATAGTCATAACAGCAATCAAGTGAACTCGGAATATTGCTTACTTGTTCCTGGTTGCATAAGCACACCTTTTGTTTTATATATTTGATTCCCTTAGGCTGAGTGTCAGGGTGTCCACAGTAAGGACAATAGCCTTGAAACCAACCTTATCGGCTCATTTTACCAGCCGAATAACGACATTTATGTCTTTGTATACCTGCCAATCAGGGGAAAAAATGAAAATTTAACAGGCTTATAAGCTTATTGAATATTTGATAAGCTTGTAAGCTCAATCGTTTGGGCTTATAAACTAATGTAATTTAAAACTTTAAAAAAACAAGTTAGGACTCTTTCCAAACCCACCTTAATTCAGCCCCCACACGCGATGATTCAAGCCCCTGTTTCAGCACTCTAAACCCGCTTATTTCAGGCCATCTTTCAGACCCCAAGCACACCCATTTTAGCAAACAAAATCACCTACAACAGCCCCCATTTCAGCAGTCAAAGCCACCACTTTCAGCCCGTGTCTTAGCACCTAAACACACCATTTTCAGCCACCAAACCCCCACACCAGCAAAGTTCCTATCATATCTGTGCGTAACCCGCCAAACTTAGTCACCTACTGGTTGAGTATTTCATGTTTAAACTCAATTGCAGTCTTATCACGGGTATATTTCCCAATCTATAATTGTCAAAATAAGGATACCAAACATGAAATACTCGTTCATTGTAATAACTATTTATGAATAGATTTGTGTAAAGACTAAAAAACAGAACCATACGAAACATGAAATACTCATCATATTCAGTATCCCAATAAGGAGGCTACCCATTCTCCACCTGCTCAGCTAAGCTAGCGCTAAAGGATCCTAACAGAAAATGAACAAATCAGAAAGTTTATTATCAACTAATTAGTAATTAACTTGAATTAAATGGATGTATATGCATATAAGTAGAGTAAATAATTAACGGCAAACACCCTCAAATATACAAAGTTGCTCATTTTCTGTTTACGAAACGCAATAAGTTAATAAGCAATCCCAAACAGTGGATAATCACATATTTTGGCGTGCAACATTTTTTTTGCTCGTATAAAAGTCCATTTAATTTGAAGTATATCATTGATGGCGCTAACCTCTTGTCCTCGAATAGTCACCTGTAAAATGTCGTCAAGGGCATTGGTTTACGCTTCGATAGCTGCTTGACCCAGCCATGAAGCTAAAATCATCACATATCTGTTGGCCGGAAACCTGCAGTTCCATGAAAGATGAGAGAATGTCCAGTGAATCTTCATTTGGATAGTTTTTCCTAACGGTTTCAGCCATGTGCAACAAATGGTCGACGTCAGGTTCATCCAAATTGGGGTCGCTTTCGTCTACAGCTTCATTTAATTGTTACAAAACCTGTATTATCACCAACAAATCAATTGCACTTATTAGTTTGAAGGCACCTATTAAAAGAACTAAACTTTTACATAGCAAAAACATATATGCTTACAAAATAACAACTATCCTCGGTTTTAATAGTTTTTTCAAATTATAATAGTTGGTCGTCAAACTTGTTTTAGCAAGGCAATATTAGCCCGAGATGAGGCGAACCTGACCAACGGTACTACCCATCTTTTCAGGTTAATCGGCCTGCAATACCCGAAGCTGAATACACCTGTACCAGAGATACCATAAGCTCATTAGTATCAAGTATCGGGTAAGATTTTCTGTTCTAAAAATCCGATTAACATGACCTGCTTGTATCAGCGGAGGATGAATATTCTTGGCAATAAAAGACACACATAATCATTTATTTTTGAACATCCCATAAATCACAGCACAAAATTTTGACGCACCCATGAATTTGGTATTCTCATTAATCTTGAATTTGGTATTTCTCATTTACAAAAAACCCACCAAAAAACCCACAGAACTGTAAATCAACCATAACCCATTTATACAGGAAACAATTGAGTAAGTCATTAGTTTAAGAAACAAAACCTTTTCATGATTGTAAAACATGATTTGAAATTATTTGAAAGTTCTTTAAGACATTTCGTCGCACATGCTACATGCACTCCTTAAATAACATAAATCCTCATCTGTCAATGTGGTATCAAATCCCTTTCAATTATAACATATGAATATAGATCTTATAAATAATGCAAAAATTGCAGCAATTGTTTCAAAAAGAAAAAAGGAATTAAGCAAAAAGAGATATGGATGTAACTCGAATGAACAAAACCAAACTTGGGTTAACACAAAGAGACATCTTAAAAATGATCTTCAGTCTGATTCATATCAAAAGGCCTTCAAATCAACATGTAAAAACTAAGTTATGACATTAAATGATAGATTAAAGAGAATGTCAATATAGATGAATGAAGAAAATTCACGATTATACAGATGGTTGATATGTAATCAATTGAATTTTGAATAGCTAAGAGTTTCCCAAAAGCTTAAATTACGGAAGCTTAAATTACGGAAGAAGTTTCCCAATAGCTAAGAGTTTCCCAAAATTCAAACCTTGCTTAAATTACTGAAGCTTAAATTACGGAAGAAGCTTAAATTATGGCTGACGTGGCTTTGTTGACATGGCATTAGTGACGTGGCTGTGTATCCAGGTGGCTTTAGTGACGTGTGAAGTTTCAAAAAAACTTTGGTTTATTATATATATAGATATGTTTATTTATCAACATCCAACAACACATCCAAATAGTTTGACATAAGTCGATCTATATAGTTTAAAACAAGTTTTAATTGGTAAAACTATTCAACCCCCCCTTCTAGTTTTCCACAAATTATATTAATCATGTATTTTTAGGTTTTAAATATATGTTAAATAATTATTTGGATATATATAATATTTTCAAGGTTTATAAACGGTATATAAGCAATTATTGATTTAACTTGGATATATACACAATTATGAGACTTTAAAAGTACATATATATCATTGCCCCAAATATATTAGGGTAAATAAGGCATTATACTACGTTAATCGTTTATTATTACACATGTTTTAAATCTTCTTTTTTTTTTTTGACAATTAAAGTGGAACGAATAGAGTAGTTGTTAGTTTCGTAACATATATTTCCTCTGTCCTAATATTATTGTTCTATTTTATTTTATCCTAAAATAATTGTCTATGCCTAAATATAAGAGTGGAAATAAGTTAAGTTTACCTTACTACCTTTAATCAAAGTTATTATTTACAAAGTTAAATGAAATCATTATTAATAGTCAAAGGATAAAATTGTCTTTTTGTGAGTTTTTTACAAAAAACAAAGCAGTAATAAACGTATTTTTCTTAGGCTATGTTTTGCGCGGAGTTTTTTGAAGTTTTTTGGAGCGATGAGCGATGAGCAATGAGCTTTTTGATCTTTAGTGTTTGTTTGGCAAAAGTGCGGCGAACTTGCTATTTTTTTTAAGAAATGTCATTTTTCTAATGCTTTTTTAAAAAGCAGTGAGCGGTCAGCGGTCAGCTGTGACTACTGCTCATAGCTCATTGTTACTGCTCACAACTATTTTTATTAAATACACCCTTGATTTGTGTGTTTTTTTTATTGAGGGACAATAATTTTAAAACGGATGAAGTATTTGTCTAGTTTTAAAACAATTATTGTAATGCTTAAACTAAATACTCGTTTCCTAAAAAGATAGTCATCCTCTTCAAATGAAACATTTTAGTAATGTGCTTAATATATCCTCTTATGAGAATATTCATCATTTATTGACAACTGCATTATAGTTGTCATTTTAGGTTTATTGCAAGTGGGGTTTTATGTTGATGAAGTTTGATAAATAAATACACTAAGCTATAGAAATACACAAAGTATATGGTGATCATGACATAAAAGAAAATGCTATGGTTGTTACTTGTTAGTAGCACAAAATATTTGAACTTAAGTTAAAGGAAAGGGGATTTTGAATTGTCGTCGATAGAAAGAGAGGGGGCGGTGGACGAGGACCCTCGCGTTGGTGCCTAACAGGGACCGGAGGTCGTTGCTCGTTAGCAAAGCATAGCAGAAAGGACTCGGAAGTTATTTGTAAAAAATATCTAATGCCTTTATCTTTTTAAGTTCAAATTTCGCTTTATTATTGACACATATATTGAAGTGTATATGGTTTCTCCTAAATATAAGTGGTCGATAAGGATCCTGGGCCGGCCTAGCATAGAAAAGGGGTCGTAGAAAAGAACCCGGCCGATTTGACTGGCTTTTGCGAGCTTCCCTGAACTTTACATTCACTTTTTCATAGTAGAGCCCCAACGATATGTTTGAGATCGATTATGAATCTTGGCTCATAATTTCTTAGTTAAACCTGGAAATTGCTTATGACATATTAGGGGTGTTCGCGGGGCGGTTCGGTTTGGTTAGTTGGAAGATTTAAACTATTCATGGCGGGGCGGGTAATTAATTTTACAACCCGAAACCGAACCGTACTAGGCGGGTAACCGGACAAGCGGGTACCCGAAATGAGTGGTTACCCGCGGTTCGGGTCACGGTTAACCATTTTAGACGTTTAATCAAGTTTAACCGTATAAACATTAACATGTTCTAGAACGTAAAATGTCATTTTAGTAAAATTAAATGACATTTAATAGGTAATAGTCATATAAAAGTTATCCCGTTAGAATAATTGCATTCAAACATCCATATATAATCAACTAACAAAATAATATTTATTCGATGTTTATAGATTACGATCACATTTATCAACTTTCACACATAAATGTTTAGAAATGTTAATATAATAAGCAAAATATGCGTTGTACAATAAAATTTGTGCAATAATATAATTAATACTTGTACAACTATTTGAAAATTTAGTTAAAAAAAACCTTCATGTATTAAGCACGGTTCGGTTCGGTTAACCGCGGATATCAAAAAATAAAAACCGAAACCGAACCGTGATAACGGGTTTCTTCGGTTTTGGTTTTTTTCGGTTTCGGTTTATTCGGTTTCGGGTTTTTTCAGTTTCGGATTGAGCGGTTCGACTCGGTTCATCGGTTTCTCGGATTGTTTGAACACCTGTATGACATATACCTCACATTTATAGATTTAATCAACAAAAAGTTTAATATACATGACTATATATTAAGACTGGAAAAGAAAATAGTGCAAGGTGCACTTCATTAAAGGAAGTTGCTTTTTAATTGTTAATATCAATGGACATTTCGAAAGAACTAAAAAGGTAAAAAGAATTGGAAAAGGTAAGTTTATGGTAATCTTGTATAACATGCAATTTGCTTTTAGATTGCTAGTTGTTTTCGACGAGGCCACCAAAAGGACCACCATTTAAACCTCATGATATAATCATTTCAAATCTACTTATATTGTAATTTAGCTATTAGTAACTTTTTAGTTTCTTATTTTGTGCAGATTAGCGGGAATACCTTGATTTTGGGTGTCTTTTGGTATCCGTCATTGTCCACCCCATAAGGAATAGCTGGACGAGCAGAGCCGAGACTCGACCCTTGATCTTTTATTCCACAAAGTCTCTCCGATGTGCTCATAAGTTTTGCGAAAGCGGGTACCCATCTAAAGCAAATGTCAAGAATAGAACTCGTATTCGGGGTACAACTGACTCAAGCAAGAGAACTCTATCCATTGAACTAATGCTCCAGTGATTTTTAGTTTCTTAATAGATACAATTATTCATTTGTAATAACACTAACTCTAATAACTAAACGCAACTCATTTGATTTATATTTATATTATTAGAAGTAGTGTTTATTACTTTATTATGAGACTGTTTGCAACAATTACGTATAACATTCCGCACAAATATATGCTAGCACCAGAGGTGAGCACGGTCTGAAAGCCGGACCGGACCAATCAAAATAAAACCGGAACAAAAACCGATTTGGCTCAAAATATTGAACTGAAGACCGGACCGTAATGTTCGGTCTAGGTTCGGTCAGTCCAGTCCGATCCAGCAAAACACAAGTGTCGATTGTGCATAAAACCGAACCGAGCCAAAGATCGAATATAAGAAAAATAGTGGATCGAGAACTGGACCGAAATATGTTCGGTCCAGTCAGGTCCGACCCATTTTCTCGGTTTAGTCCGATTCACGATCTATTGTGCTCAACCTTAGCTAGCATAGACATGGCTGTTTTTGAGTTTTTGGAGTTCATACTAAAAATGGGGTCTCAAAGTTACGTAAAATGTCATGCCGTAAACATTATTGTATATATAAAATGTTAGTCACAATAAAAATCTAAAAGTACAAAATAGTTATATAAACAAACTTCCATATAGTGTTGTGGCCAAATAAAACTATTGATTAATTGTACTTCAATCAAGGTCACGAAATGAAGGAAATCAAAGGAAGAGTAAACCCTAGACTACTTTCGAATTAAAGCAAAAAAGATATATTATTTAAACACAAAACGTACAATATAATTTAGAGTACCAACAATCATCCTATTATTTGAAAGAATGTTGTCGTTTTGTTTTAGGGTTTCTTTTCTGGTGAAAGTGAAAGTTTGTGTAGAAAGTTGGTGAATGCAAAGATGCAAATGAAAATGGCATTATATTGTGTTTCAATGATTACAACCCACGCTCCAACATTTCAATCTGTATAGTACTCTATGTCTATATATTTCCTTAAAGTATTTAACGCGGTTGCCAGAGTCTGAAGGTACCCAAAAGCAGTCTCTCTATCATTCGGTAAAGTTATGACTGTTAGTCTGTTAACACTATATCTCTCGTTTTTCGATCTGATCAGGATTTGGTATTGTTGTTGTTAAAATATTTTACTTGATCTTTCGCATGCCAAGTTTGTGAGATCGAAGTGACTCGCGCATTTGAATCATATAAAACTTAGAGTTAATTGCATTTTTGGTCCTTGTGTTATGGCCAAATTGCAGATTTGGTCTCTAAAACTTTGAAAGGGCACTGAACGTTCCCATTTTGAAGTTTTCGTAGCATTTTTGGTCCTCTAAGCCCAGACGAAGTTAAAGTTTCAGGGACCAAATATGCAATTTGGTCATACCACAGGGACCAAGTCTACAATTTAGCCATACCACATGGATCAAAAATGCAATGAAAACTTCAAAATGAGGACGTCCAATGCACTTTCAAAGTTTTAGAGACCAAATATATAATTTAGCCATACCACAAAGACCAAAGATGCAATTAACTCTAAAACTTAGAACTATAGAAATATCAAAGATGATATCTTTAGCAAAATCAATATAGTACAAAACCTAAAATTTAAAATTTTCTTTAGCTAAACAAATGATGGTCTAAAAATCACATTAACTTATGTCGGGTTTTGTAGACCTGTTTGACTACCTTTTTCATAAATTTGGACCACATCAAAAAAGTAGCTTTTGCCTTAAAATTGGGCTAGCTTTAGCTTTTTGGTCATGTAAAATGACATTTTCCTCCTTAAGATCTTGATACACATAATTACAGTTTAAAGATTACTTGTGATTATATATTTATATTCGTATCAATCAGATCGGGTTTGAAGTGCAATAACTTGTGAGTTCGAGTATATTGTGTACCCACGTAAGTGTTTCGTTTTGGAGTTAACGAAAGAACATATATATTGAAGAACGAAAATGATATAAGTAGCCATTATGTGAGTTTTCGGCTGCACGTAACCAATAATCATGCATTTGCTTTTCGAGAATTCTTCAATCAAAATAATCTAGGCTTTTCTAGTTTGGCTTATTGCTAGAAGAGACATGGTCGGTCCGGACCGTACAATTATTGAATCATTCATGACATGTTAACAAAATTCAACCACAAAGAGGTCACATCATTTATGCAGGGACGGAGCCAGACTTTCGAGTGGCTTGCTTTCAAAACGAAAACTAATGTTCAGTTGTACTAAACTTGCTCTAAAAAAATATATAGATTTCATGTACAATTAATGAGATTATTTGAATCCGTTCGACTCTATGTAGCTCCGCTCCTGCATACGTTGATCCGTTATAGACTAGTTCATCATTCCTGAATTAAGAGATCACGAGAAAAAAATTATTGCATGTACGAATTTCACCATGGACCACATCCATATCTCTCATAAGAACTTGTCTATCGAAAATAAAAATAAAGTATTTGTGACAACAAATTTGAAAAACTAAGGGTGCGTTTGGTATGCAGGAATGACAATCAAAGAATGAATTTTCATTCCAATAATGATGTTTGTTAAAACTTTTGACTTTCAAACTGGAAATGATATACAAATATCTTCCGTACCTGATAGTTACCAGATGGGTAAGATATGATAGTTTCGTACGTGGGTTCACATTCTTCCTCTACATTATTAACAAAATAATATAATAAAATACAAAATATGATAATCTAATATTAAATTTGATTACTTGACTTATATTTATTCTCATTCCATCTTATACCGAAACTTACACCGATTGTGATTCGTGAGAGCAAACCAAACGGACGGTAACTATAATGAACGTAAACCAAAACTTGGTTAGTTATATGATTTTTGAAACAAAAGTCAGTAATGGGAATGGAAGGTTTCAAACCAAGTACAGTTGGGACATAGAGATGAAAATTATAGATCATTGGATCAGAGTGGTTGCTAGTCTTACATCTCAAAATTTATGTGGTACAGACATCATCTTCATATCTTCACATTAACATATGACACGATATTCTTTAGTAATAAATGCATTTTTGTTCATGGTTAACAACATGCATTGATGCACATGGTTTTGTACTTGTAAGTTTACATTTGTAAGCTCTAGAATGAATGATTTGTAAATCTGTCTAACTTAACCCGAATCTGTTTAGACCCGTTTTCAAAGACTCATTTTTGACCCTAGTACTTGACTCGTCCGTTTTGCCACGTTATGATGCCACTTATATCCACCGGTGGAGACAGGAGAAGGCAAGGATGACACGCGTCTCCCTATACTAGCAAAAGAAATGATAGTGCAAATTCTTTTAAAATATCTGGTTATTTTTTGTAATTTGACTTCTACCAAATCGATTTGTAGTATAGTTTTTAAAAATTATTAAAGTTTGCCTCATCAACCATAATAGATGATTATTAAATATGTCTAACATGTACCTGTTTAGACCCGTGTTTCAAAAGCTCATTTTTTTTACCCTAGTACTTGACTCGTCCGTTTTGCCACACTATTACAATACAGCCGAAAACTGTTTCGGCTTATATACTAATTTTTTTTGAACGGCAATTGTGGCTACATGGCTCATAGCCCAGAAGGCGTAGCGAGCCCACACAACCAGGTTGGGTCCAGCCCAGAAGCCAATGACACCCTTCCATTTACGCACGCGAGATAAAACCCCTATCGCCCTAGACAAGACTCGAATTTAAGACCTTGCCTAGAACGGTAAAACCTCCATGCCTCTAGACCAGATGCCCTTCGGTGGCATTGTAAATAATTAAAAAACGCATTGTAAATAATGATGCAACTTACATAAGCTAGTAAAATATGTTTCATGCTCCATGCGTAAAACTCATAACAGTGAAATAAATAATTTTCCAACATTATTTGAAAACGATGGTCATGGATATATACACATTATAGTAAGCAAACACCATTTAAATTTGCCATGTGTTATTGCTTCAAATCTTTAATGAAATCAATATCAATATTATTTTATACACATCACCTATTCTCACCTCTATATATACCTTTGCCTCTCATACTTTTTTGTTTACACAACTCATACCAATGGAGCAAGACCTCGACTCACCACCAAACATATGGTTCCAACCACCACTAGCCATCCCTCGACGTCGAAAACCGCCTATCGACCCGGTCATTCTCATAATACTAATCCCAATTTTAGTACTTCTGTTCTTGTTCTTTTTCCTGCAACCTTTTTTAACACATACGTCACACATACTCAAACCAGGTTCTGTAAAGTCCACGTGGGATTCCTTAAATATTTTCCTTGTTATTTTCGCTATTCTTTGCGGCGTTTTGGCACGTAAAAACGACGAGGTTTCGGGAGCTAGTGAAGGTGTAATTGAGGCTACCAGTTTTGTAGTAGATAGTAGTAGTGTTGTTAGTACTAGTGTGGATAGTTCGGGTCAAGATTTCGGGTATTCGTATACGAAAGTGGTCTCGGGTGGGTTGAGAAGGAGTAGCAGTTCGTACCCGGATTTGAGAAATGAGTCTGGTTGGGAAAATAACGGCGAAAATGTACGAAACCGATATTACGACGATTTCGACGTGTATAATTCGTCTCCGATGACTAGGTATTATGGGAGAACACGTCGGAATGAACTTGATCCGGTTGAGTATTCAGATGTTAAAGAGATTGTTGTGGATACGGTGGTTCCGGTGGCGGTGGTGGCGGAGGCGCCGCCTCCGCCACCACCGCAGCGGGAGAGTCCGAAAAGGCATTCCTTTCGAAGTGTTGGAAGAAATGTTGAATCTGATGAGTTTGAGAAAGTAAGATCAGAACCTCTTCCTTCACCGCCGCCTCCGCCACCGACAGTGGTGGCGGAGACGGCGGTGAAGGTGCACAGGCCGCGTCACAAGCATAAGAAGCTTGAGCGAAAAGTTAGCGACGCGACCAAGGAAATAGCTACGGCTATTTCGAATATATCCTCCTTGTATTACAACAAACAAAAGAAAAGAAAAAACAAAAGGAAGATAAAAAGTGAATCGAACAGTAGTTCGGATTCATCTCCACCGTCCGTTCATTCTATTGAATTAATAGAATTAACGGACGTGGAGGAGCCACGTCACTCATTTATACCAACACCTTCTCCACCTCCGCCACCTCCACCTCCTCCGCCTCCTTTCAAATTTCAAAACCTTTTCAAAAAAGGCGCGAAACATAAAAAAATACATTCAGTTTCACCTACAATTTATCCCCCACTACCGCCACCACTACCACCACCACCACCAAACTCTATTTTCAACAACATATTCAAAGGCAACAAAAGCAAGCGCTTTAATTCCAATTCAAATCCGTCCTCAATTATGAACAATATGTTCAAAACCGGAACGAGGAGTAAACGGTTCATTTCAGCGCCGCCGCCACCACCTCCACCACCGCCACCAATGACTCCACCACGATACACAACACATGTAAGATCAAAGAAATTATCCGCGCGTGAGAGTCACGCGCCACTGGAGGATCGTAACCGTAGGTCAACAAGCAAAGGCAAACCGCCGTTACCGGCGAAGAGAAGCTATTACGAAAGAGAAGACTTTTTACCGAGCGGTTCACAGTCTCCGTTGATACCAATGCCACCACCTCCACCGCCGCCATTTAGAATGGCGGCGATGAAGTTTGAGCTCCGTGGTGACTATGTTAGGATACGGAGTACACATAGTTCGGTGTGTAGTTCACCTGATCGTGATGACGTGGCATCAATTGTGTCAGACAGTGGAGATTCAGTTGGGCCTAATTTGGGGCCCGGTGGGCCCGTTTCGTTTCCTAGCCCAGATGTTAATGCTAAGGCCGATAGTTTTATATCTAGGCTTAAAGATGAATGGAGGATGGAGATGAATAAAAAATCGGCCTAAAAAGCCTAGATATAAAACTATCGTTTAAGAAGCCCAAAGAGGCTCAGTCGGCCTCGATGAACTCGTTTAAAGCAAATGCGATCCTAGACAGACATGTGACACGCCTACTGTTTACTAAAAATCGTAGATATATGAGATTGTACATTACGCTATCTAGTTGATGATCACTATAGTATATTACACGACTTGGATATGCACTCGGGTAGACTGTAGAACACGACGGTTTGGATTTGAAAGCCGATATGGTTCATGTTGTTGATGTGTTAGCCGTCACGAGCTTTTGAAGTACAGTAATTTGGCTAAAGTTTTTGTGTTAATGATGTGACTTAATATAATAAAGAACATTAAAAAGTTGGTTTTAGCATTCACACGTCTGTCTTAATGAAGTGCTACCCACACTTGTTGATTTCGTTGATTAGATTAATTAGGTATAGGTTAAGTAAATGATTAGTTTTAAACATTAATTGTCTAGTAGAGTTGTTATCATGGAGTGAATGGTTGAGATGTCAATTTCATATAAGGGATTTCAACTTTGAGACATAAGTATAAAAATATCACATTCGCATGCATTTGCTTCATAGCAATCATATAATTTGTTTGAGGCATGGACCTGATAGTATGATCAAGCTTTACATTTTAAAAGTTGTGGCGAAAATACGACTTTTTTAAAGCCTGATTTAAAACGACACAAAATATTTATAGATTTATATATGTATATCATATTTCATTTATATCGAGTTTAAAAGTGTTATACATAAAAAATAAAAGTCAAGAAACTATTATTGCATGTAATATTTTTTCATTTCTTTTAAAAGACCTATACCATACCAAATTGCAATTACCCGGCCCGTATACGTGGTATGCATAACATTGTAACCAGATTCTTTAAAAACGTCTCAAAAAAGGCGGTACTCTTCGCGCCTTTCCCTGTCTTATCTCATGTCACGCTTAAAAGCCGACACTTAGATCTCTTCGTAACATGAATGTCACGCCTCGCGTTTTAACGACGCCATAACAAAAATATACTAAAAAACATGGTTAAAGTACAAGTTGATTGTGTCTAGATTTGCTTTACAGATTTAGAAAGTAAACTTGATGTTACATAAAGAATGATAAAAGCAAACAACATTTTTAGTTGTCATTTTCCGGATATATAACAAACGTTAGGTTAGGTCATAAAGTTTTTATAGATGTAAAGGGAGAAAGTGAATCTAAAGGAAACTTAAAAAACCATTCATCCAAAAAATGAAGTCATTCTATACAAAGAGCAACAATGCCTTGTTGGGAAGATTGCTTTTTGTCACTTTTGAACCATTTAGAAGTAAAGCATTATAATGCTATGGCCCTCTCTAACCTAACATGCTTTTAAAGTGCTCATATTTTATGTTCCAATTTTTGTGATCATTGGTGTTTAATTATGTGTGTTGGAGAATTTAGATATTGTTGACAAGACACTATGTGATTTTCGCGGCAAAAGTTCATCATGAATACAAATATCTTCACTTTTATAAAGATTTAAGAGGTTGTGTGTATTAATTTGTGGTTACTAGTGTTTTTAACCTTGTATTTTATACTCGTGAAATTTTCGTACAATCCAATCTCTCCCGGTATCGTAATATTACGAAATGAAGATTTACCAAGTTTTCACTGTTTTTCGTTAGAAGGGTTGTTCCGTAACAACGAGAAACATATCTTACTGAAGTAAAAAACCTACTTACCAAAAAATTCAAAGGAAATCTAAGTGAAAGAGGGAAATGTAGATATTTTTGAAATACTGGATTGGATTGCAAACAATATATAGGCCTTTTACTGTTGATTTTTACAACAAAC